>OU343218.1:160124711-160134844 GCA_910596185.1 Chrysanthemum makinoi
AAGACACCAATGATTGCTCGCTTCCTCACCTAAGCTCGATTCATGACTAAGGGTAGGATAAGTGGTATGTGCTAAAACACATACCTTTTCTTTATCAAAATAGACCCAAAATAACCAAGAAAGAGCCGTTTATTGCTAATATTTGTGGTTTTCTTGAGTTTGTGCTTGTGCAGGTATGGATATGTAAAAACACCAAAAAAGGACCCAAATCGCACGAACCGGAAAATAGAGATTAAGAGTTTAACCCGAAATTTTAAGGTCGTAATTATGCATTTTTGACGATTTCTAATCTCTGAGGATGATTTGTGAAGATTTGATCAAAGTTTGAAGAAATGTCAGAAATGACCCTTGAGATTCAGAGATTTGCAATTTGGCCCTTGGTCTATTGAAGATTGTCAAGAGTGATCCCTTGAAGATACTTTCAGACATTACATGTTCAGCCCCTGAAGTTTCAGAAAGTGCAACATTGGTCCCTATGGTTACTAATCTATTATCAATCCTAGTCCATGGTTATTATCCAAATCCATTATAACCCATTACCTCTAACAAACTTCTACCAATTCAAATATCCAACCCGCCCTTATCAATCCAACACCCGGTTATTAAACCCCTTGACCAAAACACACCAAGACCCGATCTAATACCCGGTCAACCCACCCATTTGCCCAAATAACAAATTTGAAATATAGTTAATAATCCAACGCTACCAAACAGGGCACCTCCCTGTCGCGCCCAAACACCTCCAATCCCCCATTCTGCTAATTCACCCATTTACCAACCAAACACACCTCCTCGCATCATGAATCATTCTAGAACCCTTTCCCACCTCCGACTTGTCACCACGCGGGCCAAATGGAAAGACACTATTGGTCGAGACACTCAACAAGCTACTTGAAGGCTCGATTGGACAAGGTGATAATGGGTGATTGTGTGGCTCAAAGATGGCTTCTAGGCTCTTCCAAGGATCCAAGACCTTCTCCATTTCAGCTATAAATAGGACCCCTTTGATCACAATGTAATTCGTGTAGTGTAGCTTGATTTCCTTCAAAATTTAGTTTATGTTTAATGTATTTTCAAAGATTTCAGTAGTTTAATGTTTTAAATTTCAAATATTCTCATTTCAGCTTTTAATATAAGTTTTAAAGTGTTTCATCTTGTTTAATATCAATCCGCACTTCATTACATTGATTCAAGCTTTGAAGATTAAAGTTTAAGCTCATATAAGCTCAATAGCTTATGTGAGCTTGTTTTATCCATCTTGTTTTTTAGTCTTGTTCCGGTTTTTATAAAATCAAAAAAGGTCAACGAAAGTCAAACCGCTTATTTGGAGTTTGCTTATTTTCAAATCAGGCTTTCATCATGAAAAGAATGTTTTATTTTATTTCATCGCTAGACCCCATAAGAGGTAAGCTAATTATTTTGTACCAAACACCTCAAAAAGGAGTGTTTGGCACAAAGGGTTTTGACCCATTTTCAAAATTTCTTTGGGTTATAACTGCTTTGGTCAATAGTTCTAGTGGTCTTAAAAGTTATTCTTGTTAAATTTGATCAGATTTCATAAAGTTTAGAGTGATTTCTAGTCCTTATACCAATAAGCTGCCACAAATGTACTATAGCTTAGCCTTGGTCTTAGTCCTTGTTTGAGTACTGCAGTGAGTTACTTTAGGATCTTTGAGTTTATTTGCCCGGTTTAGTGTCAATTAAGTCAAAGAGTTTGTCAATTTCTCACTGCCTTAAGTTTCGCTACAAAAACAGCTTTTGTGGTCACTTTCTAGTTGTTTTATCGTTCAAATCCATTCAAAACCCAAAAATTAGTTTTGAGTTTAGTCTAGAAGTAAAGTTAGCTTATAATCGGGCCAAGAATTTTCAACAACATTTACAAGCTCAAATTTAGTCTTTCAAATCGCCCAAATCATAATCAAGAAAAACAGGTCTTTACAAGTCCTATAACACCCTTTTTATCGACTGCTAAATCTTCATCTGAGCTGAAGTTGTTAAAATTGGCTTTTGTACTCTCCTGCACATGGTTCACATCCGACTTAACTTATTTTGGTATAAGAAACTTGTTTGCTAGCTTATTAATAAGCTCAAAAGTTGTCCTTTTTATCCTTAATCATGGAATCTCGTTATCCAAGTAAGATTTGTAGAGCTTATTAGACTTTCAGACTAGCTAAAATTACTCCTAGATACCTTAGTATAGATAGCTTATTAGGTCTTCCTCTCCCTTATAGCTTATTTGCATAATCACTTAGCTTATTAGCTTATTTCTTTAAGTACTTTCCACTTTAGCTTAATCATCCCTGAATTACTAGCCTATTGTATGCTCCCATAGCTCTATCACTGTCACTTTTAGATTATTTTAAGATTCCTTTAGCTTAAATTCAAGTAGAAGCTTTTTTTCTTATTTATAAGTGCTTATTTGGTATCCATTAACACTACAAAATTTCATTTCACACATAAGCCCATGTTTTCTTATTTTTCATAGATTGAGAATAACATTTTAGAATTTTCCTGAATTTTTCATTAATTTTGGTCACCATTTAGTATTTTTCTTAATTAAAATAGATTTTAATCACTTTTAAATAGGTTTTATTGCAAATAATTAAGAAAAAGTTCAAAAAAATAATTTTTCATTTTTCTCAGTTTAAGAAAAATATAAAAAGCATAAAAAAATATTTTTCCATATTTTTCCCCTTTTATTTTGTATTTTTCACAATTTAAATTAGATTAAAATAGTTTTAAATTAGTAGAAAATAGGAAATTAATCTCAAAATACAAAAATAGTTTTAAAAAAGTCTCTTATGATATTTTAGATTTTTAGAAAGTAGTTTCACATTTTTCTCCTTAAATTTCATAATTTTTAGTATTTTAATTTAGTTTAAAAAGTTAAAAATTAGTTTTTTAATTTAAATTAACAGAAAAACCAAAAAATAGTTTCAATTCTAAATTAGATTTTATATATCATTTCTAGAGTAAAAGTAGTTTTAGGCATTTTTAGGGTTTAATTTAGACGTAGTTGCATTTTATTTACGCTTGATTAATTACGCTTAGTTATAATCGCACTTAGGATTTCCGTAAAATAGATTCCCTTTATTACCTTCCTATTCCCCGTAGTTTGATAAAATCAAAATCAAACAAATCAAAACATCGAGCATTAAATTCCAAACCAAGAACGACGTATAAGCAATCACTTTCGCTAGAAACGATTCGTTGTCTAATCCGCATACACGATCACACACGGGATTTGATTTATTATTCTTTTTTTCCTAAGAGAATTTGAATCTATCTTCGTGATTATTTTTGATATCGATATTGAGGTTTTATCCACACACATAACCCTTAAGCCTTCATTATCACGCAGACAAGGTCCGAGCCGCTTTAAGCTTCTTACTAGTCATTCACAAGTGGTTAGCCGCTGAAGTTAAGTTTCAATGCTTTGTCTCTTTCACTGAAACCAATAAGACATGGGAAATTTAATGGGTGTAAATAAAAAGACACCTAAACAAATAGATTCCTAATCCATAGTCACCCCACCACTAGTCGATTCAACTCAGAGCAAAAACGAGGGTCAAGAGTCAAGGGTCTTCAATAATCCAATACACGAAGCCATGCATAAGAAATGTAATGGTGCCTCACACTCCATAATCTAGGCAAATAAGATGCATTAACTCGGCCTTCATCATAAATGAAAAAGAATGTGCTAAATAAAAATTTTAAAATTTGGGACAATTTTAGCACTTATTTATCAAAATCGCCATTTCTATCTCCCATCCCCCATTTTGAAATGTACAATGTCCCCATTGTACTAATATTGATTAAAATTTGAAAGGCGAGATAGAAATGTTCGGGTTTCTAATTTTATCCGTAAGACAAAACGGATTTGTAAAAATTTGCCAGCTTGAACAAGGCGAGAATACCAACACAATATCGACATACAAGCTTGATTTATACTATCAGCTATAAACAAACTAATAAACAAACTCTTGCTCGCATTTTTTCTTTAATTTTTTTATTTTTTTTATTTTATTTTTTTTTATGCTAGACAATGTGTACATGAATAAAAAATATAAAAACTATTTAACAAGCATCCCCCACTTGAGATCAACTATCATCTAAACCCGATTTTCTTCCAAAACCCTTTATTCAAAACTCGCGACTTTCACTAGTGGAACTAAAATTAACCAACAAATACTGCACCATGGACATAAGGAAACTACAGTGGTAGGCTATGCGATGGGTGTAACGTAAACATATGGGGTGAACAAAATCAAAGGAAAGGCTCTGAAGGGTGTATCTAGGGGTATCTTGCACTAATGGTGAGTGCAACAAATGTGGTTTAACAGGGGATTGACTAATCGATGTGAAGAGTCAATATACACAATACATATGTGGGCTATTTGGGTTTAATCCTAAAATTACCTTATATCCTAGTTGCAACTGATCACACCAAGTTACCTTGTAATGCTCATGATAATGGTCTCAAAAGATATACAATGCCAAGTTCTAAAGTCTACTACACCACCCAAGACACTCATTTTATGGAATTATGGGGGAAAACGGAAAAGGCTTATCCTCCACAATGGAATATTGGGTAGGTGTGCTCAGTCTAGATTAATCCGGTTAAGTAATGAAAAACATGTCAAAATTTTATTAATGAAACACTTTTCATCAAAAACTAGAAAATAAGGGCAGTAAAATCGCGGTGTCTATGTCTAACTCTCCCCACTTGGGTCATACTTAAGCATGTAAATGAAAGATAAAAGGGTTAGATATGGAACGTAAAACTCCCTGGATTTGCTCCTAAGATGATCAAGACACACGAACAAACGCGCCCGCTTTGAGATTCATGAGCAAAATTTAATAACCCTAATTCACTAAAGACAACCAAACGCATCATACTAGAAAACAAGTATAAAAAAAGAAAATGAAAACCTAACTCACTTTCAGAGGAATCACGGTTGCATTTAGCATATGCAACAAGACTTTTAAACCACTTGGTGTCCCAAGTGGACGAGTGAAGTCTCGTGAGGGTTTACAGGAACACACCCACAAAGTTCATTTAAAATACTAATACAAGGTTATTATGTTTTAAAAATAAAAGAATTAAAGCAGAGGAAGGTTACGCCATAACTTATGAGGAGTTACCAGAACTAGCAAAACCGACATAAGCTACAAGCAGAGTGGTTACGGCGTAACCACGAGATGGTATTATCGTATTATTAATGCATCAAGAATCATGCTGCTAAAAAGTTGGTTACGACGCATCACTAAGATGAGTTACGCCAGAATCTGGTCAGATCAGCAAACTCCAAAGCAGAATTACTTCCTCGCTTCTTGGAAAAATGGTTAGAAACACAAAACTCAACTATACTAATAAAATGAAAAGAAAAGATATGCATGGGGTGCCTCACGGCGCTTGTTTTGTTCGAGTCACGAGCTTGACTCCACCCTTATTTACTACGTAAAGGGTGTTATCCCTCACTTGAAATCAAGTGTGGGTGAAAAATAGCACAAAACACCATGAGGGTGTGAATTTGCTATGGGATGGGGAAATGATAAATTATGATCATACCTAAAGGAGATGTCATTTCCCTCCATACCTTACCCGTTTTAGTTGATGGCATTGATGATTTGTTCACCTCGTGGTGTGGTTGATTAATCGGCTCATATGTCTCTTGTTTATCACTAGGTGTCCAAGATTTTCTTCTAATTCCTTTGCGGATCAACTAGAATTGGTTCAAGAGCCGCTACATAACCATTATCGGGTGATGTGATAGGTTGCACGATTTCATCCATAATTTCAAAGAACCTGCATAGAAAAACTAGCAAGATTGTTAGGAAAAAAAAGAAGAGTTAGAAGTAATACCATTATGTGTTGTGGTTGATTCCTCATTAGCTTGTGGCGTTGCTTCATCACTCTGTAAGTTCGTTGCTTCCATTTTCTTCAATTGATCGTCATTGTTTCTTTTTCTTTTCTGCAACCTTCAAACCTGAAATGGAATAAGTGGTACATAGGGTCTGATATAAGGTAAATCACGAGGAACCGGCTCCTTGTTGACTTATTTCATCTTTCCATCAAGCTTTTGATAGTTCCAACCGCATCCTTTTTACTTTCCGTGACCTTTTGGTTTAATTCATCAAGCTTAGCCTCCAAGCTTTTCCTCTTAGCGTCAAGCTTCTTTAAATTCAGGTCCGTGCCCTCCTTGAATTCCTCGATCATTCGTCATTCGAAATGCATCCTTTTAAATTATCCGAGTATTTCTTGACGGCTTCCTCCAATGACTCAACGTACTTGACTCGCTCATATTCTTGGCGTCATCTCGTGAGAGAATGCTCTTGATAGACATGAATGTATTCCTTAACCATATTCATATCACATCTGAGTTCATCAATCTGCTGGTTATGTCACCAATGTCATCCAAGTCCTTGCTATTTGTTACCCAAGTGGTTGCTCCATCATACCATTTTCGGAATGGTCGTACCATCATTTCAATTGATCTAAGGGCTTGTGCAGGTGGCATTGTAGATGTAGGTCCTTGAGAGTCGAGCATTTGGCGGACGGATGTTTATACCTTTGTAGAAATAAGGGCCACGATGGTTGCTGATATCATGCTGCATGAGAGAAGGTCATTATAGCTTTCCCAAGCTTCATCAAGCGTTTCATCCATCTTCGTCTCAAACTCCTTATCACTTCCATCTTTTGGCAATCTTTGAAGGAGGACATATCTCCAATGAAAGCTTTCTTCAAAAGATTCCATGTATTGATTGACCCCGCAGGAAGCATCTTCATCCATCTTCGCCGCACTGGAGTGTAATAGGAACACTCTAAGCATTAATGCATCTTGAGAGACTCTGAGTGTGGAAAAGATCTCGATCTCCAATCTCTTCGCATGCGGTGGGCATCATCATCGTTAGTTCGCAAAAAGATTTTTGTCTAAGTTCTTCATGAATCAAGTACTGATCTCAAAGTCGATGTCTTCATAAACTCGGGATATACGATGCCTGGTCTTTGGTCACCTTGAGTCAATGCAATGTATTCTTCCATAGTGAGCATGTCAAAATCTGAATCTTCCATATCCTAAAATATAAAAAACAAACAAAAACAGAAAAGAAGAGAAAAAGAAAATAAAAGAAAAACTTAAATTAAAATCCTAAATAGCTCCCCGGTAGCAGCGCCAAAAACTTGATGCAGGTTTTAATGACCAGGTCTTAATATTTATAATGTCTCGTTATACCTATGGTCTACCCTAGTGCACTAACGGGCAGTGTACCCGGTCGTGTGTAGTGTAGTATTCGTAAAACCGAGGTTCCCAAGAGCTACGCCGATCGAAATTAACTTAAGTCTATGTCACGATTTTAATTGATATTAAGATTGAAATAAAATTAAATAATAAAACAAGGAAATAAAAGAAAGCAGATAAAGGCAAAAGATGTGATCAATGAAGGAGAATGGTGCTAACCTAGTTACTCATCCTAGCTAGTTATGTCTACGCCTACTTACTCCCAATTACATCGTGGGGTCAAAGTCGAGAGGACTGCATTTAACATTCGCCTCTAACCTATCAGAAAGATGCCACCACAGAGAAATCAGGCACCGTCATAAGTCTTGTTGTTCCTGGTCCCCAAGCCGAAGCCATTATGTACCGCTACATGCTAGATTTATAATAGTGAAAGTCCCGACCGTTAGGAACTTAGACACTCACCCCCTAATTCTTAAGTTCATTCAAACGATAGGTGATCAGTTGGTCAAATCGCACAAGTAGAAAGGGTCGCCGCTTGGTCATATCTTACCCTTCCCGTCTCAACCGCTACCTAGGGTCAGTTGGTTACATCTCCTAGGCAATTGGCCTCTACCGCCATTCAAAACTACCGAACCAAGGGTGGCTACCAATAAACTATGCATGCATACACTTAGAAATAATTGTACGGAAATAAAGTAAACGTAAACAAAACAATTAAGGAATCATAACAAGGCCAGACTGGGTGCTTAGCCAAATATATAGTAAATCATACCAACAAAAATGAATAAATCATAAATTGAATTGAACATAATGTTTGATACAAATTACTTGATGTAGAGCTAATAATGATGATGATTGAGAGTTAATTCTTCCTTCAAACCTTCGATCTGGAAAATGCCCCGAGTGGTGCCCTAATCGAACCTCAAGAGAGGGGTGAAGAGAGATGCTGAAATGCAGATTTAGGGGCGTATTTATAGGCCCCGACATGGTTACGGCGTAATTAAATAAATTAATTACGTCGAACTAAAGTTACTGCACTGTAAATAATTAGTTACGTCGTAACTAAGTTACGCCGTAACTAATACTGTAACTTCAAACTTCGTACTTTTCATGTCAAGCTAAATTATTGAAACTATTTTGCTCTTGTTGACACTTTTGGCCCCTCATCGCACTTGTTACTTTTATAACAAGTCCTTGAACTTAATAAACTTCGAATTAACTTGTCACTTTTAATCCCTGGACCTCGAAACTTTGTGCCCAAGAAATAAATTACGCAGATAACTAATAATCCGAAGCGTCGTAACCCTTCGTCCACACATGATTATCCATTCCAAATTATCTCTACGACGAACTAAATTGCAACGTTACCGTAACCTTTCACAAAAATAATTAGACGTCACCATAAGAATAGGTTACGCCAGATCCTTCAAAGCTCATATTTACGCCGAACCTTATTAGCAAGTTACGGCGTAATCTTCACATAAAATCCAAAGGCCTCGTGAAATTCATCTTTAGAACATGTATTTGGCCTTTTATCACACATCTTTTTCCGCTTCAACGCCTCATTTATCCTAAAATGCAAATATGAACGAATATGAAAGAATTAAGTACCATATTAATGCAAATGAGGCCATAAACACGGAAATTTGATATATAAAAGATCAGCTAATGATGTTATCAGCATCCGAAGTTTTGCATTTATCAACATCATTCTTGTAGCTTCCACTAACGCATTTTCTTGCTTTCAACAACTCCGTTTTGTTCTGGTGTACGTGTAATAGATGTTTGATGCTCAATTCCCACTTTCTCATAATATGCACGAAGAGTTTGATTCACAAATTCAGTCCCTTTGTCTGTTCTAATTTGTCTGATCAGGTTCGAGTCAACTTGAATTGTCGGGAGAAAGGTGATGATCATCAGTGGAGCTTGATCTTTAGTTCGAAGAAAATAAACCCAAGTCCATCTTGAGTAGTCATCCACAATTACCATGATGTAGCGTTTGCCGCTAATTGTCCGCACGACAAACACACAAATCCATGTGAAGAAGATGAAGCACACGCTGTGGAGTGTGTTCCACCTTTGAAGGAAAATGAGCACTAGTGCTTTTCCCTTGTTCACAAGCTGAGCATAGGTGATCTTTAGAATACCAAAATCTTGGGAGACCTTCAACAAGTTTGTAACGTGCAAGATTGGTTATGGTTTGAAAGTTTAAGTGTGAAAGACGACGGTGCCATAGCCAAGATTTTGTTGATGTTGCCTTTGAAAGGAAGACGATGGGAGATGAAGGAATCAAGTCTTGCATTGAGATTGTGTAAAGACTTGATGTGCGTTGACTGCACATAAGATCGTTTCCCTGTAGATCACGAATGAAACAAGTTTTCTCCTTAAAAGCAACTTCCAAATCTCCATCACAAAATTGACCGACTGAAAAGAGATTGTGAACGAGACCTTCCACATAATAAACTCTGCTAATTTCGATGTTCCCATTGATGTAATCTCCGGCTTCCATGATAGCCGCGAAGTGATCATTCCCCTAATCCGGCTGCCAATGAACTTTGAAACAAAGTTTGATAACGCTTAAGATTGCCCGTCATATGTCGGGAACATCCGCTATCAACAACCCGTAGGATGATATGTATCACCGCAGATACACACAGCATCTAAAAACATATAATATATTTAGATGTGGAACCCGGGGGTGTTAGAGGGTTCCAAAGCAGTTATAGTTGAAACACACATGTTTATGATTTTAGGTATCCATTTAAAGCCAAGTGTATTATGTTACCATTTTTGCCATCTCCAACTAGTCTTAGCTTTGGTCTTAGTAAATGCACTAGGTGATAAAAGTTCTTCCTAGAGGTGAGGGGGTTCAATGGGTACATCAATGATCGT